>RXPK01000283.1:0-47036 GCA_004143645.1 Protaetia brevitarsis | reverse complement strand
AAATCCAACCGCCAAAAGAAAACGAGCTCCAAAAAGAGAATAGTCCTTCCGAAAAAAATATGGCCCCTCCAAAAAAAATGTATGGCCCCACGTTGGGCGCGAAAGTGTTTGTTACCTAATTTACCGCCACCGAAAACGACGGTAGAGTACCGGGAAAAAAATCTAACACTCAATACACTATTAGCTGGCATTCAAAGGAGTAATCTGACCACCGTGAGATTTAACCTCTCGATGCGTATGCATAACTGGGGCTAAGACAACTTGCCCAACAGCAGCTATCGAAGTAGTACTGGAACTTACCCCTCTCCACATTGTGGTAGAGGTTGTGGCAAAAAGAACCTTAGTCAGAATGATCAAGGAAGGAACGACTAGGCATAGGCCTCTATCTCCTCACTGTGATCAAACCTGGGACATGCTTCGGGATGACATGTCAAAAAAAAAAATCAGCTTTCTGGAAGAATTCACATCAAAGTTTAGTAATAAGAGCGAGTGGAAACATAACACCATCTTGAAATTGGAAAGCTAAGAAATGCCATCAAATAGTATACTTCTAGCACCAAATCACAGAGGGAATTGGAATAGGAATATATGGGTCTAGAAACCAAGTACTTCGAAAGCTTGAGGAAATATCCAAGTATCTTTCAGGCGGAAATACATACTATTAAAAAATGCGTCCAGTTCAATATTGACAGGAATTATCGAAAGCAGGGGAGTCATTAAGGCGCTGAGCTAACATAAAATCAGTCCCTAGGATAGCCTGGAAATGCCTAGGGAAATTAAACGAGCTAGGCAAAAGGAATGAAGTAACCCTCCTGTGGTAAAAGGAAATGAGGTAATGGATAATATTGCGAAAAGGGGGCTGGAATACCTTTTGTAGGGCCGGAACCCCTTTGCAGGATAAGTAGCAGTGCAATATTAAAGAAATGGAGAAGAGAAAATCTAATTATTGGGAAAATCTTCAGGGAATGAGGCAAAGCAAAACTTTTCTGGGTACCTATAATCAGAAAAGGTGTACAGGATGCATCAACCTGAGTAAGAAAAACGTTCACATATTAACAGGAATATTTTTAGGCCATTGTAATCTGAAAGGACATCTGAGTAAGCTTTCGCAAACGAATTTAAATGTAGATTTTGTGGGGAACAGGGTGATAAACCCATCAATCTCCTCCTAATTGCGTAGCACTGTGGAACTCAAGGGCGTTCTGTACCTAGGAGTATGTGAAATCGAACTTACCTAACCTGGGGCCTTTACATATTCTCCACTTTCTGAAAGGAATATGATAGTTTGCATGATAGACTCCGCAGCTACAGCAAGAAGTTCAACATCGTGCTGATACTGTGTCTTAGTTGGAGGAATATTAAATTTAAAAATAAGGCTTGAGAATGTAATACTGTTGTTGGTTGTATTGATTATTATAGAATATTTTAATATAAATAACTGTCAGAATATTTTATTAATGCATCTGTATCTCCATGATTCTAAGAGCAGGAAATCAGGAGAGAGATGCACCTTTAACCTTCAGAAGCATGATTGATAGCAAGTTCTACGAATTTGAGAGTGTCAACAGCGTAACATATCTCGGAGTATGCTTCAATAATAAGAACGAAGAACAAGAAGAAGTTAAAGCAAGAGTAGTCAAAGGAAACAGAAGTGCAAGTGCGCTACTAGGAATATTCAAGTCAAGATCGATATCCAGAGCGGTGAGAAAAAGAATCTACCAGACTGTTGTCAGATCGGTGGTTTTGTATGGCTCAGAGCTGTGGACACTGAATAAAGCAGAACAAGAACGTTTGGAGGCGTGGGAAAGGAACATATTGAGAAGGATATACGGGGGTAAGAAGATAGGAGAAATATGGTTAAGAAGAACAAACGATGAGTTATTGGAGTTGTATGAGAGCCCTTCCATAACATCAGTAATAAGAGCTCAGCGAATCAGGTGGCTGGGGCACGTAGCCAGACTTCCAACATTCGAGTCACAAAGCAAGTGTTAAGAGGGGAAATGGTGAGTAGAAGAAAGAGAGGAAGACCTAGGAAGAAATGGATCGACGTGGTAGAGGAAGATCTAAGGAAACTGAACGTCTGCAACTGGGATAAGAAAGCAAAGGATAGGAATGGATGGAGACACATAACCAACCAAGCCTTAGACCTTCACGGACGGATGTATATAAATCTGTATCTCACCTCTTTAAATAACTTTTGATGAGTTGTTTTTAAATGTTTCGCTACAAGAGAACCACCTCAGAGCAAGCATTTTTGGGCAAATTAGTCAAAGTACCGGACGGATGTTAATGAAGTAACCTCACACCACGGGCCCTCGGCCAATATCAGTAGCATAACACCACTTAGACGAAGTTGCAATTAGTTAAGAGTAAAAGTCGACTGATTGTTTGGACAGAGGGCGTCCGGATATCGCGGGAGGAGCAATCGGAAACGGTCGTAAATTATGAATCGCCGTAATTTAAAACTTTTGAATTCGTCGAATGGCGAGAAAATTAATTAGTCGTTAAAAGTGTACCGCCATCGAGAGAGACTGTTCCTGACGGATCCCTTTTACGATTGCTGTTAACAAACTCGTTTTAATTGGGGAAAAAGGAAAGGGTCTGGGTACGTAATTGGAAGATTTTAAGCGATTTCTCTCTTAACAGGGAAATGAATGAAGTTGCAATGGGCGAATTACGAATGTTCAATTTCACGTAAGGATGAACTCTGTTTCAATAAAAAGAATACCAGCTCAACTAATTCTTAGGCGAAGCGTTGGCGGAATATGCGTAGGTTAGACATGTTTTTCTTTTTTTAATAAATTCAACTTATTATGGATATACAAATGGAAGATAATTTAATAGGGTTTTTAATATACATTCATTTCGAAAGTACAGAAGATTTAATCGTGGAAGAGGTAAAGTAAATCTGTGGGCGTGCAGATTTTATAACGAAAGTAAGAAACCTTTACATCGTTTTAAGAAGAAAGTAATTTTTTGTAAATAGGTATTGGAGGTTAGGCAGACAAAACTCTAATTATTATGTTGCCTTTTGCTCATCATCGAAAAAAAGGATTTGTTAAAGCAACAAAATATATTCTGTCAGAGGTATTTATTTAGAGCAAATAATAATTTATTTAGCCCAACATATTCGTTTATTTCGCTATACAATGATATTTTGTCAGCAAAAATTAGTTGAATCATACAAATATTTATTAAAAGTTAAATCCAACAAAGTATTAAGATTTCATTCAAATAATTACAAGGTAAAGTCAGGTAAGTGTGTAACCGGGGCAAGTGTGTAGATTGGCTACATTTATTTTTAAAATTAAAATATGGATGTCCTCTGTTATATTACTAATGTACTAAACTTCATACTAGTTTTACAACTAAAAATTCACGTCTCCTAACGTGTAATAACCTAGATATCTTGTAAATTTATCATACCTTATTAAAAAGGCTTCAGTATAGTATTACACTCTTGGCCGAACTAAAGAATAATGCTATTAATATATAAAATGCGGAACGGTTACACACTTGCCCCATTTTGCTGGGTAAGTGTGTAGGATTGACAGTGTTTAAAATTTCTTTTTTTTTCTAGTAAATCGTTGATAATTATAAAAGGCGTATCTATTGAAGGCTTACAACTAGGCATATATTACATACTTCTATGTGTAAAATTTATCAAATTGTCGTATTATGTGAACAGTGTTACATTTTCTTCACACTATGCAATTTTTACTACACACCTACCTGACTTTACCTTAATTGTTTTGAGTGAAGAAAGTATACTCTTTTCAATTAAACCATTAATTCTTAACGCCAAATTAGTATTTAACACAGAAAAATTATTTCACATAAAAAATTTCAACGCGTTGCATTTTTATGATAGACTTGACAGGAAATCAAAGAAGATTTACCTACGTATATATAAGAATGGTGAACCTAAATTTGTGGTATTTATAACATATGTAAGTACACACACACGTGTACGTAAGTGCATACTCACAAGTACGCTAATCAAATAACAAACACAGTTTTGTCTTCTACTCTGCAAAATGAAATGCTTTGGGTCAAAAAATCCGGATAAGAGATATCTGCATTAGATACACCGGTGTTGATATATAATGTAATTAAAAAATAAGAATTAGTCTAACCAAAAATGTTAGGGCTAGCTATGTCAGCTAATACAGTATTGCATTATACGCACCACCTGCATTGCACGTGTATCTGTTTTCGTGTTTGATTCTCCGTATTAACATATCCAAACAAACCACCAAATGTGACTGACTTGCAAAGTGTAACCTCGTGTTATTAAACGTTAATCCAGTGGGCATAAAAAATTTCAACATCTTAAAGATGTATTGGGAACATCTAATTTACGCAATTAGTTTAGACTTGAATCAAATAGCATAAACATTCACTTAATTTTATAATGGTTCTCAAAAAATCATTTTAAAATTAGTACGTTTAGTTGAAACCAAAACTTGTGAATGAGTGGTTTTGCATATTCATAATTAAGAAAACGTCTTAAAGAGAGAATATTATAGCACTAAGAAATAGGAGTTGCATATTAAAAAGACGTTGTGTTTAGAAAATGGTGTTAAAACACCCAATAGATCGCATTTCATTTAGTTAAACAGCTAGTAAATTTGTCTAGTCTAGATCAAATAAAATGTGACTAGAAGTATTTTATAATTCCACGTGTCAGTTGGACAAAATTAACTCCTTAGCAATAGACAATACTTGACTATCTTTGCTCGTCAAATTAAACTTCTATAGTTCTCGACAAAATAACACGAAAAGAGTGTGGACCTCTCCTGACTATTAAATTAGCCAAAAAAGTGTTAAAATTTTCAACAGTGTACGTTACTATACCTACCTCAAATAAAGTTTCTTTATGTGAAATATTTTTTTCTAGAAGAAGATATGTATTTCTTTACGGAAAAGAATCTTTTCTCTCAGTGTGTTTGCTGAATCGCGAACTTACGTTGTAGTTAAAACAACGTATGTTTGTTTAAAAGGAGTATATGCTTTTTTCAGTGTATGGCTGAAAACATGAAAACAAAGTAGCATTTTTAAAAGCATATCGCATTTACTAAAAAATAAAAGTATATTGCCTTAGTGTTAAAAATCTAAGTAAACCTCGCATTTGTGGAATATCAGAAAAAATATTTGTTAAAAATGTTTTACTTCTGTTACAACTTCTATTGTATGGACTAATCTTACATACGGAAGCTGTATCTGCATTACTTATAATCATATTTGATGATTTCTGTTTCACATATCTGCAAAATGTACCAAATTACCAGAGGAAAACTCGTGCATTATATCATTTTCTCAAAATTTCTATTTTCCAGATGTGACTTTTTGTCTTGACAGGGTAGAATACCTGGGTACCATAACTTTTACAACAAATTTCATCGCCCGATTTGTTTGGTACAATAAACAAAATAAAATAAATACTATATTTAACAAACATATAAGAATATTGATAAAGTATACTATATACTATGTATTAATAGTCAGGAGAGTCTATCAATAATAAAAGTCAATAGTCTCGATATAAACTTTTTGAAATCAATTAATTTTAAAAGTTAACTAAGGATTCCCAAATCTGATTAATATCAAACACATGCTGCTAAATCTAAGGGTAAACGAAAAATCTTTTCCATCATTTTTTAACATATATGTGTATTATTCACAACATATGTGTATTATTCTTGTTTGCCTTTTAAAGCACTTCCATGTTTGGCCTGATATATGCACATTATAGATGTATGGTGAGGGCATAGACTGTCGCAAGTCACCGGATTCGATGCTAATCATAGGGGCGTAGCTCTAACTGTCATGTATTTGCTTATAAAGCTAGACATTAGGTACCTAGTTAGCGGTTTAGATCGACTGGGTTTTCAATAACTCAGAAGTGTGTGCTATGTATGGAATTTTGAATAGATTTTACATTATAATTTTCCTTTTTCTTTATAAATACCACGTTGGTATTTATAAATTTGTAGCCTTTCAGGTTTGTTGCATGCCATGTTGTACCTAAATTCTAAGAGGAATACTTGCGAATAGATGTTGCAGATATGTGTGATAATAATTTTAAAAGTATTGATTCTGGTAATTATGTTATGTTACGTAGTTTTGTTCCTGTATTCTAGTAGCTACAAAATTGCAAATTCTGATTTCATAATTTTATTTACGCTTCTATTTTACGTATTTTGTGTTCCAGCACCGTCCTAATAGCAGGTATTCAAGTATGGTACTGTACTGATAAATGAACGTTGAGTCTCTCCGGTGAATACATATATGTATCCGCCATGCACCGGTGTATAGCGGTTAATTGCGAGTTTATTGCCGGAAAAATTTAATATCACGCGGTAGTAGCCAGTCTACGGCTACTTTTACCATATTTTCGTCTCACTCCAAGCGTGAGATATTCGAAAATTACGATCTAATTATTAAGCTACCATCACCAGATTAGGTGTTACGCGTTAATTAAGGAATATCACAATGACACTATATGTGTACATTACCGTTAACGTGATAACGCTGTCAGAAATGGAATCTTCGTTGAAAGACGCGTGCGACAGTGTATAACATATAGGGTTTCGGGGGCACCTAGGGCATCCTCTAGTAGTTCGGAACGCCATTTTCTGTCCCAAAATATGACAAACGGTCAAGAAACGCGATTTTTTTCCGTTTTTTAACATAACTCCGGAACGACGCCAGCTAGAAGATTCCGCTTGGTCTCAAAAGATTCGGAGCGACCAGGAGAGCATTTCTGATGGCGACAGAATAACATCGGAGCTGTAGTTCGCGCACAAATTAGCGATTTAGGGGTGAAAAATAAGGAAATTTAACGATTTTCAGCAATTTTTTGCGTATATCTCGGAAACGGTAAAAGATATCGACTTTCGGTTTTCAGCATTCGATTCCCCGTTAAAATGCGCATCTTATAGACTATACTAGAACGCTCTAGCGTCAATTTTATTTTTCGAAACTTCAACCTCTAATATCTCGGAAACGGTTGGAGATAGCGGATTGCGCTTTTCGCCATTCGATTCGCGGTCAAATGCGCTTCTGATAGATTGTATTGGAAGGCTCTAGCTTAAACTGGATTTTTCAAAATTTTTGCCCTCAAATATCTCGGAAACGGTTAGAGATAGCGAACCGCGCTTTTCGTCATTCGATTCCTCGTCGAGAGACGCTTCTAAAGGTCACCTCGTGGGTGACGTAGCGTCGATTTTAATTTTCAAACTTTAAACGGCTATATCTCGAGAACGGTAACAGCTAGGAGGGCGCCATTCGATTCCTCTCGAAGAGACGCTTATTTTGATGTATAACATGTTGGGGTTATTTCAATGTTTCGGTGATTTTCTACCGATTTATTCTAAAATTTTCAACCAAAATTTACGTTCTTTGACGATATCTCAAAAAACGGCTACCGATGGCGATACGGCGCTGTCACACTGAGAAAAATTAGTGTACAGAGCTATACGCAACGCTGTGTAGATTTAATTGTATATAATTTCTGCATCAATTGTGCATTTTAGGCAACAGTACTATTCAAAAACTACTACTACTCAACTTAATTTGTGTATTTTCGATTGTGGGCTTTTATACGCAAGGAATGTTTAAAAATGGCACAATGATATCAGATAATCGATTGTGTTAGACAGATGTATACAATTTGTTGCTACGAGATGAACTTGAACTGCACTATGTTATTAAAATTTACTGTTATCAAATATTATACCAATATACATATGATCAAAGAAATGTTCCACTGGCGTACTATAGATGGCACCAGAAGTATTCTCTTATGGAAATATATTACCACTACAAATGCACAACAATAGCAAATGCTGGTGATGTGATCTGTAGTGCGCCAGTGGAACATTTCTTTGACAATACGTATACTCGTATAGTATTTGGTATTATGTACCTTTGTAGAAATGTACCGCAACATTCCATTTTGTAGATAATTTATTGATGAATAATGTGTAATTATGTATATTTTAGTGTAAATGAAAATACAATACTTGTAACTTACCCCTTCCCGTTTATAAAAATACATGCGCATTAGATGTTTATCAGATTCGTATTGGATGCAAACAGTCACGTGCACCATGCGTTGAGTCTATTGGTAATTGATGTTCATTTTAGCCATTTTAGGCAAATATATGCGTTTTGCACGTACAAGTTCTATCAGCTTGTATATTAGCGTTGACCGTTGCGTCCATTATTTTTTTTCTGTGGAGATTGTTAGACGCGTATGTGTTTTACAAAGATGGATGATTATGTACAAAATATGTTAGAATAGAATAGAAATTAGATGAATTACAAAAAACATTTGAAGGTAACGAATCGCGATAAGAAATCTCAGGGCACCGCTTCGAACTGAGCCTTTCCGAAGCTATTGTTGTCTCTTGCTATCTGGAGATGATATGAGAGAGACAACAATAGGTTCGGGTGGGTTCGTCAGGAGTGATATCCTAAGACTTCCTGTCGTCGGGTATACTTATTCTTAAATTCATTAAAAACCTGTTAAATTATTACATGCTTTTATTTCTTCTCATCTCCCTACCTCATTTGTACAATTAAATGCACATAATACACAGGTATATTCACATAAATTTACAATAAAATGCATATATTAACACAAAAAATGTACATTTTAGCAGCAGTCGATAGGATTTTATGCACAAAATATGTATACTTATTGGAGCAACGTGCATTTCTATCTGCACAAGAAAATATTCATTATCACACAACAATGTATTTACATCAACACAAGAAAATGCCAAAATGTGCACTGAAAGTATATAGTCGGGAAACAATATGTTTATACTTTGACATTTATTTGTTTAAGTTAATTCACAAATTGTGCATTTGAATACATTTATTTGTGTATAAATATCTACCACAACTACAATGTTTGTTTTCACACAATCTTTTAAGCACAATAAATGTAGTAAATTATACACAATGCGATCCTTGTAGCCATCCTAAATACAATTTGTGCACACCTGATACACAATTTTTTCTCAGTGCAGAAATGGAATCTTCGTCGAAAAACGGGTCCGACAGTGTATAACACATTAGGGTTTTGGTGTTATCTAGCCACTGTGAACGCTATCTCGTGTCCCAAAAGATATTGACTTTCGATTTTCAGCATTCGATTTTATTTTTTAAAATTTTAACCTCGAAAACGGTTTGAGATAGCGAGTCACACCCTTGACAGACAATTGTCGAAGATGCTTAAGAATTAAAAATCATCAAATTAGAAAATAAATTACTAAATTTTGAAAATTACAGACTATATTAACTTCACCAATATTGTTTCACTGTACTTTTGTATCGTCGTTTTTTCGTCAATTTTTCACAACTATTGTGTTTGGTAGACACAGCACTTCAGTACCCACTTGTTGGCAAGTTGGCAGATAGCAATAGAACCGATCATTAGAACTTGAAAGAAAGCGACTGTTTTCACTTTCTTTAAATTGCTAGCTAATGTTTAAAATTACTACAATAATAATAATAATAATAATAATAATAATAATAATAATAAAGGGGCTCAAAGGGGTAGTGATGCGCAATACACGGATCTGCTTCCAGTTAGATCCGATTAGCCTCTCCTACTCAATCCCGACCTCACACCTCCAAGCGGTGGGTCCCGGTAACCTGAGCAACCGTACCGGAGATCGGGTATCCAACCCCGGTGGACGGGCGGTCAGGGCTAACGTGAGCGGGAAAACACCTCCGACCAGTGGAGCACGATGAAGCATCGGAGCAACTCATCGTAGGAAGCTGTCATGCAGTGGGAAACCATGAGGAGTCGGAAACCAGCCCTAACAAACTGTCAAATTCCACCCAAGACAGGGGCCTCTAAAACCGACCAACACCGAACACCAGGGTGGGGCCTAAGAAAGTTGGCGGCGCCGGCTGGGGCCAACTACTCCTGTCGGCGAAAACACTTGTTCGAGATAGAGAACGAAGTAAGACTGACCACAGCCTGCGCTCATCGGAAAGCGCGGAAGGGACAGCTGGGCACAGTCAAGGAAATAGCTCCCTAAACACAGATAGAAACGTGAGATCCATATGGACGCAGGAGCGATGCACGGGCCTACTTGAGTGCTATAACCTCAGTGAGCCAAATAAACGAGGCTATATGAAGAGACTACAAGGATTATGGACGACTATGCACCCGGATTTACAACATTTAACAGCACAGAATCTACGTGATCAGGTGGCAGCGCTCAGACGAAGAGGATTCCAACCCCAACAAACCCAAGAGGAAATACCGGTCCAACCAGAGATACCACCGGATACCGAATCATCAGACGTTGACGAGGAATTAGTTCGCACCTTCTTGCAGAATGTAGAGAAATACAACCATTCAGAGAGAAAGCGAGTAGTCCATCTGAAACAGAACACACCAGTAAAAATATTACGGAACCTAAATGATATAATTAAAAAAAACTTACCGGAAAATCCAGATTTAAAACAAATCGATGACCTTGTATATGCTGCGGCAATATCTGTAACAAGAAACGTGTGAAACCTCAATATATTGAAAAACTTACCAAACGATTAAAACAAATTGGGATAAAATTGGAGAGACGAGAAGAGAAGCATCTCAGGTGGAGAGTTTACTAGAGACCATGCGAAAGGGCTAAAATTCACCAGAAAAATCCGGATAATTGCGTATAATATTAAAAGGAAGTATCACACAACGAATAAAAACATATTAATCTTATTAAAGGAACAGGCACTAGACAAAATTAGGTCGCTATCAGCAGTGAAGAAAAAGCTAACAAAAACCAAGAAAAGAGCCGAAGAAAATCACGTATTCCTTAACAGTCCATCCAGATTTTAAAAGCTGCAAACCAGAACGACCACACACCGGATATTGCGGAAACCGAGGTTTCTGGAGAGATATCCTGGAGGTGCCAGCGAACTTGAACCGGAGTTCCGACGTGCTACACAAGTTTGGTGTACATTGCAATAAACATATAACGCGACACGTCGAAGAATTACGTGCAATCACGGAGGAAGATATAAAAGACGCTCTAAGAGGAAAACCAAATTTCTCGGCCCCAGGGCCCGATGCAATCAACACATACTGGTGGAAAAAGTTAACAGTGACACACAAATACTTAACGGTTATATTTAACGACTTCTTGAGCAACCCAACAACTATCCCCGAATGGTTATGCAAAGGAAGAACCATTTTAATCTACAAAAAAGGAGACCAAGAAAGACCTGAAAACTACCGGCCGATAACCTGCCTGAATACCATATACAAGATATTCACCACCATACTGCAAAAGCTACTGCTTGAGGAGATTTCGCCCATATGGGAAGATGTTATTGAACAGAGGGGGGCAAAACGAGGAGTGTCAGGAGTAAGAGAAAATCTACTAATCGATTCTAGTGCATGTCAAGACGCCATCCAGTTCAAACGAAACCTATCGGTTGCCTGGGTGGACATCAGGAAAGCTTTCGACTCAGCCTCACACGAATTGATCTTGATTCTGATGAATCATCTTAAAGTCCACCCACGTATTACGAACACCGTCAAGGAACTCTTCAAAAGATGGGAGACCGTTATATTACTTGGCACGGGCAAAAACATGAAGAAATCCAATCCAATCCAATACAGACGAGGAGTTTTTCAGGGCGACTCGCTCAGTCCGATACTTTTTTGTCTAATTCTCCTACCATTGTCAATAGCTCTACGTGAATTTGGAGGATACATGGCGGGCAGACCAAGTAATAGAAACCATAAAATCACTCATCTCCTATATATGGACGATTTAAAGCTGTATGCCAAAAATAAAGACGAATTGGAGGACATGATTAGAGCAACACATACCTACACGCAAGATATCGGCATGGAATTTGGCGCGGACAAGTGCGCCACTCTAAACATCAAACGTGGCAGAGGACTGAACGAGGTAGAAGATGGGATATACATAGATGGCACATCACTGCACCACCTGGCACTAGAAGAGAAATACACCTACCTGGGAGTTAACCAGCGACATTTACATGATATAAACGACGTCAAACAAACTTTAACGAAAAAGTACCTCACCGCTGTCAGGAGGATCTGGAGTTCAGAACTATCAGCTAAGCATAAATGTACGGCAACGAACATGTTGGCGGTGCCAATTGTATCCCACTCGTTCGGCGCGATAAGATGGAAGGTGGACGAAATCATGAAATTAGATACCGACACAAGACGAATTATGACCCTAAATAGAAGTTTACACCCGAATGCGTCAACGCAAAGAATTTACCTACCCCGCAAACAAGGAGGAAGGGGACTTGTCAACATTGAGTGGTTACACGGAAGACTGATAATCGCGACAGCCCACCAAGTGCACAATACCCAGGATGACCTCCTAAAAACTAGTCCGTGAACGGGAGAGGGGAAATGAACAGGGCTCCTTTCTATACTCCGCAGCGGCCAGAGCATGCCAAAAGTTAGATTTGCCATTTAACACCAAAGGCGAACAGCGACATAACGATAGCATCACCAGGCACCCGATAAATGAAGTCCGAAAGCTTACACGTGAAAAGACAACCCAAAAACTTATGAATGATCACCTCTCAAAGAAAATGCACGGCTTGTATTTCAAACTGATTGCGGAGCAGCAACTTTCCACTGAACTATCGTTTGCGTTCCTGAAGTCACCGACGCTGTTCTCTGAAACGGAAGGCTACATAACAGCGGTCCAGGACGGGGTCTTTAACACCTTGGCATACAGGAAGAGGGTCTTGGGACTGAACATCCCCCAACACTAGATGCAGAGCCTGCGGAACACACGAGGAGACTACGATGCACTTGTTGGCAGCTTGCCCAAAATACGCCCCGACACTCTACATAGACCGTCATGACCGAGCATTGAAAGTAATCTACTACCACCTAAGATACACATACGAGATAGACGCTTCCCCAATATTGCCATACGCTGTTTCGAACATCGAACCAGTAATCTCAAACGAAAACTGCAAAATGTACTGGAACTTCCCGTTTCATACAACCACCGAAATTACCGCCAATAAACCAGACCTAACAATATGGGACTACAAAGAAAAAACAATGTATATACTAGAAATGACATGTCCAGCAGAGAATAATATTGTAATGAAGCAAGAGGAAAAAATAAACAAATACACGCCACTCGTCAACGAACTACGCCATACTTACCCCGGATTACGGATCGTCTTCATCCCAATTGTGGTAGGAGTTCTAGGCGGCATCCATTCGAGCACCGTCAAAAACCTGAGAAAAATTAAGATCATCAAGGGGAATGTCAACACACTTACCTCCATAATGCAGAAATATGTTATCCTGGGCTCACTGCGCGTCCTGAGGATTCACGAAGCTGGCCACCCAACACCCGAGGGCTAGACCCTATGTTTGCTGATTGCCGGAAGACAAAGCAGGCAGAGGAGAGATCGCCGGTCCACCGTATTCGCGAGCTGCGGGGGACCGACCCGAGACGGACACCACGGCACCGTATTGTTGATGACAATTTGACTCTGACAGACAGACTAACGGACGGACGTGGGGGTGGGGGCCGGGGACGTGGCCGCTAAGTGCGGGCGCGCCGCCGGTTCCGACCCCGCGAGGGGACCCCGGGGAGCGGGGGCAATTTATGCACCCGCTTACCGGGCCAGGTGTAGGGGTGGAGGTCGACTCGGACATAAAAAAAAAAAAAAAAAAAAAAAAAATAATAATAATAATAATAATAATAATAATAATAATAATAATAATAATAATAAGCCCCCCTAATCTCCTACTGGAGAAGTGGGTCTTCCGCCCCGCCCCGCGCGGCGGTTCATTCGCGAGCTGATCCGCCGCGCAACTGCCCCCCACCCTGCACTATATGTAATCTGATGTTACACTAAATAAATAAATGATTGTATGAGGACGTTCATCCCACCTGTCCCGTCCTTCAGCTGCGTCCTGCTCTGTTGTTGGATCCCGGGGCAGTGGTGAAAAGCACTTTGTGTTTACCAGAGTGGTGTGACAATGCATTTTTTCTCTCCCCACCCTTTAAATAATAATAAATAATAATAATAATAATAATAATAATAATAATAAGGATATAAAATGTAACAATAAACAATCAGACGATGTCCAGGTGATGTAGGAAATCTCTGCATCAGGCAAGTCCTTCAAGGCATCTTCCTTCAGAATGTTTCCTTCAGGAAGTAAAGATCATCAGTAGTGAAATACCTACACGTCAAAATTAGAATCTGAACAGTGTATTTCATAACAGGCTTCGATAGATCAAATTTGGATCAAATTTCAATTCCAATGAACATTTTAATTTTTTTACAATATACTTACTTTACTTAAATTTAGTCTAACAATGGTTTTATATGTATTTGCAAACCAAGTGCATTGATATGTCAACAAAAAGACAGGAAAAATTGCTGGAATTCGGTTCGGTCAAAAATTGACATGTATGCCAGGTTGCATACTCTTTAACTTTGTACAGTGATTAATTTTAAGATTGTAAATTAAACATAGTAATAAGTATTGACAATTTTTAAATGTATTTTTCTCATGATCTGGAGACACCTTCTTCTAATGAATGTAAGGTGATTCCAGAATTTTGCAATAATTATTTATTTCAATTTAGTGCAAAAATTTGGTCATATAGGCATTCTCATATATTAAATAGGTTATATTTCCCTCACTTTGGTGAAAGTAACGGATTTCTCAAAGGCAGTTTGCCCCCCTGACGAAGACAATCGTTTTTTTCAATTTTTTCAATCAAATTTCAATTCAAATGGATTCACTAGCCAACCTTCGTGAGAGACGGGCGTGTCTCGATTAATTTTGTAAAATTTAACGGCTATTTTGATAAAATTTAATTTACTCCAATTTCCAAGCTAAAAATGATTGTTAACTGTTAAACAAAGTTTATCACATTAATTTTATGCAAATCTACCTATAACCATTGGGAAATTTTCTCCAACTATGATTTTCTCAGATATATGTTCCTGCTCCGAGCCATTTTCCGTGATCAGAAGTACAAGCGCCTCCATCTTGTATGTAAATAGAAGGGTGATGTTACACTGCGACCTAAAAGATCTGTTGTGTCCCCTATTCTAGGTGCTTTACAGCTGGCCCTCCAATCCTATTCCTTTCAGAAAGTGCAGGATGTCAGCGGGCCCCAGTCTAGGTAAGTCTCCCTCTTCGATTTCACATACTCCCAGGTGCAACGCCCTCGAGTTGCACAGTGCTACGCAGTTTGAAAGGAAGTGAATGGGTGTTTCATCCTGTTCCCCACAAAATCTGCATTCAGATTCCTTTCCAAATCTAAGCTTACTCAGGTGTCCTTTCAGTCTACAATAGCCTGGAAGTATTCCCGTTAATATGCGAACGTTGTTCTTACTCAGATTGATGCATTCTGTAAACCTCTTCTGGTTATAAGTTCCAAGAAGAATTTTACTTTGCCTCATTCCCTGGAGATTTTCCCAGTAACTGGATTTTCTCTGCTCCATTTCCATTTTTAGTTTCTTCAGTATTGTACTGCTACTTAACCCGCAAAAGGGTTCAGGCCCTACGAAAGGCATTCCAGCCCTTTTTTGCGAGGTTATCGTTTTTCGTTTTCTTCCACTCCTGTGTGACCCGGAACCCACAGAGAGTTACTTTATTCCTTTTGCCTAGCTCATTTAATTTCCCTAGGCATTGCCAAACCATCTTGGAACTGATTTCAGATGAGCTCAACGCCTTGATGGCTGCTTGACTATCAGACATGATGATAATCTCCTGCTTTCGATAATTTCTATCAATATTGAACTGAACACATTCTTCAATAGCGTGTATTTCCGCCTGAAATATACTTGGATACTTTCCCAAGCTTTCGAAATATGTAGTTCTAGGCCCATATATTCCTATTCCAGTTCTCTCTGCCGTTTTGGAGCCGTCAGTATACCATTTGATGGCATTTCTATTCAAGTTCAAGATAGGTGTTTATGATCCCATTCGCTCCTGTTACTGAGCTTTATGATGAATTCTTTCACAAAGCTGATTTTTTTTAACATATCATCCCGGTGCATATCCAGGTTTGATCACCGTCAGGAGATTGAGGCCTATGCCTATTATTCTTTCCTTGACCATTCTGAGTGTGTGCCTCCATCTTACTCCGCATCTATATTTATATATTTATTTCATTTTTTCACAAATAAACCGCAAATCCGTTAAATATATCCACAATTTCATCATAATTCATTGCTGTACATATGATTGTTACATATTTAATATGATTTTCTTACCTGTATTACGTTTGTGCCTTTTTTTTTCATTTTGTTGTTGATCTAAGTAATAAAATTACGAAAAACTAACTCGTTTAACTGGAATATATTTTATTTTTTGCGTACATCAAAGTAAGAACATTCGATAATCACTCACGCAGTGAAGCTACCTCATTAGCGTTGATTTAAATCATTATTGTTCAATGTGAAATTGTCCGCGACATAAACAAGCATCTTCGCGCGCAATTTACAATTGGACAGTTGACAGCGGTCAACAAGCAATCGCTAGCGCTGTTACGGAAGAATTAAGAATCACAAGGACATTGTTACAAGGGTAACCTATAAATTTTATAAGCGATAGGTAAGTACGCAATAGTTTATCTTAACGAAAGATTGAACCAATCAATAAAAGAACATCCACACCCACACACAGACGTCGTTGCAGAATTTGTAGTTCTCTAAACAATAAATGAGTACACTTAACGAATGCAGCGTCTAGTAAAGAGTTATCTGCCAGGTCTTCCGATATGAAAACTTTAACTTCAGGTGCATACTATTCGGAGCAGTTATACGACAAAGTCGAAGAAGGTAATACATTACTGTACATTTTTGCAACCATATTTTGCACAAACATAAAAACAATATCTATCTATCTTTCGCTTGGATTCTTTGACATGTACGCGGTATATGGTCATAGATATCCTTCTTAAACCAACTAAACACACTCAAAAGCTACATGAAGTATATTTATCAAATTCATCAGATTATTGGTGCTAGCTGTTTCCTTATTAGCTTAGGTCAAAGGGTTTTTTGTTTAATACTCTGTGCTATTTTTGCGCTGTTTATCACTACCTGTGATTGTTTTTACAACGTTGCTAATTGAGTAACCTGTAGGAATTCTTTGGTAATGCCGAATGTCATCATTAGAGCCATCACTTCACAATGAAGTATATAGTACTTATTTTGTATCTCCAATAGTACAGGTTTATTTAAACTGAAAAATGCTGTTCTGAAAAGGAAATGAAATAAAATTCGAAAATGTTTTTTCACCGATAAACTATAATTCATTTCGAAGGGCTTCTTTTTCTAAAAAAAAAATAATAATAACTATTTGTTTTGCGTAATTCTGAAAATTGGATTTGAGAAAAATAGGCAACCGACCATACACTATAATACACGACAGACTATACAGGATCGCTAAAAAGCATGGATACAGTTAAATATTATGAAACTATTCAACAAAACTTGTTGAAATTTGGTACATGGTTAAAAGTATTTAAATTCTATCGTCTAAGATGTTCTTCAAATTTCTATCTTCATTTGTTTTGGGGATACAAGGCTAACTTGATTTTTTTGAAAAATGAAAAATTTTGTTAGCCTAGGAAATGTTGTCTTTATCTATCGTTACTTCTTTGCTGCGTGAAGTTTTCCCAAAAAATGAATAATAATACTTAATAATAATAATTGTAAAAATAACACATTTAACTGAAACAGAACATTTTAATAAAAAGAAGCTCAAACAAGAAATTACATAATTTTTATGTTACAAAAGATGTTCGAAATGATTTCCATTTACCTCCTGGCAATAATGAACACGTTGAGCAAAATTTTGCAAAGAATCAATCAAAATATTTGCAGAAATACTGGCAATTTTGTTTCTTATACGTTCTTGTAGGTCTCCGATTTGTAATGGTCTATTGACATACACTCGATTTTTTACATGACCCCACAGGAAAAAATCAAGTGGGGACAGATTAGGAGACCATTCAATAGCCCCCCTTCGCCCTATCCGTCTACCGGGAAATGCTTCATCCAAATATTCGCGCACTTGACGACCAAAATGCGGCGGTGCTCCGCCTTGTTGAAACCATATGGTTTCTGTTGTATACAATTTCAATTACCGTGGTTTGGAATATTTCCCTAAGTCGTGGAACAATATGTTGTTATAAAGTTGAAATATCTTTCAGACGTTAAATTGCCGTTAATGAAAAAAATACCTATGATATTCCGACCAATAATGCCACACCAAACATTATTTTCTGTCGATGCTGCGTATGAACCTGCTCCATCCAATGCGGATTTCTGTCAGACCAATATCGACAGTTATGGCGGTTAACATATCCATTTAGACAAAAAGTTGATTCATCAGAGAAGAGGACTCGATTAAGAAAGTTACCATCCTGATGTATTTTGTGCATCATAGTTTCGCAAAATTCGGTTCCGCGGGCAAAATCGTCGCACTTAATTCTTGTAGCAAGTGAATTTCGTAAGGATGATATTTTTCGCGTTTCATTATTTTTTGTATGGATCCTCCACTCATGTTGTGATTCAACGCCAACTGTTGCACTGAATTTTTGGATTTTCTACCACATCCAACATAACATTCAAAGGATTTTCTTCGTTGGTAATAATTCGAGGTCGCCCAGGTCTTGCACGGTCTTTAACGCTACCAGTTTCTTGAAATCTTTGTAAGGTTTTTGAAACCCTCGTCCTGGGGATCGGTTCCCGGTTTGGATGAATTTCATTAAAAGGAGTCACTACTCGAGCACAACTTCGTTTTCTGTCGCCATAACCAACCGTCATGAGAATTTCTATACGCTCAGTTTCGCTTAAATGTACCATTGTTAAATAAATTATTGCACACAAGTTTAATTTTTGGCGAATATGCAAGTGACACATCGTCAATAACAGTATTTTCAAAGCTAACTAGTTTATTTTTCCAGAATTAAATTTTTAAATTTAATTATTTTTTGTCTTTTAATAAAAATAAAGGTGGGTATGTGTTACATTACTGAAATCAGAAAACAATGCTCTTTTTAAAAATATCAAATTTGACCACCCGTGCCATTTAAAAAAAAAATCAAGTTAGCCTTGTATTTTCAAAATAAATAATGGTAGAAAATTGAAAGAAATCTCAGATGATAGAATTAAAACACTTCTAACTGTATGCCAAATTTCAACGAGCTCTGCTAAACCGTTCTGAAAATATTTAACTGTATCCATACTATTTAGTGACCCTGTATATAAACATAAATTTCCTGCATTTCCAATCTAATTAATTCGATTTAAAGAAACTTTTTAAGAAACTGTTAACCCATTTTACCTATGTCTACGTAATACTGCCGTTGTAGACTGCATTATAGGAAAATTTCTACCGCAGTATTATCATATTGTGCTCCGCTGTCAATGAAGATATTGGAAAAGCAAACACAAAAGCCCTCCACCGCGCATAAGCCTGCCTTCAGCTTCCGCTACTTTACTTTAGGATCAGCGCCGCATAATACGGTGTTTATATCGCCCGAAACACAATGAAATTTAGCACACACACACACTCACACGTACAAACACGGAATATAACACAGCAAACACAAGACGTCAACGTCTTTTTGCTTCCTTTCCCTTTAATATGTCCAGGACGCGATTCGCAGCAGCACCACGGTATTAAAGCCGAAGGAATAATACACAATGTCCCGCGTTCTGAGTAAATTTCAACTATGGGACGGTTCGGGTCGTCTTTCATCCTGAGCTGAGCTCCAGGTTTTATCTGGAACGTGATGAATTGCAACCGGGGAAGATTTATTTTTTATCATTGTGTCAACAGAAAGGGGGGCGGGTAAAATTATTTTTCTAAAACTGGAGGTGGTTCGGGAGCCGGGTAATATTTCTTACCCGACCTTATTTACGGCCGTTTTAAACCCTCGCCACCTGCCAGAGGTTTTAATCTTCGATCGATCCGAGCAAACGTTTGTTATAACAATTTTCGAATCAGATCAGAGAAATTTAATTGAAAATCACAGGCGTATCTTAATTTTTTTTGTGTATCCGTTAAAGGTTTCTAGGTAATTGTGTATGAAATTTGATTTAGTGAAATTCCTAATAAAACCATTCCCCAGCAACCAATAGTTGTTACATTGACAGGTCTATTTAGAGGAACTCGCGCTCGTAACATCTATTATAAGAATTTAATTTCAAGAAATGGAAAAGTATTAAATCCTTGTTTTACCTCAACAAGTTTAGAAGATTATGACGTCAATTTGAGCTTGACTCTGGGGAGGCGATACGAAACGTATCAGCATCAAATCGAAACATCCTTATAATTCCGAAAGCTTTCTGAAAATTTGTTAATGGCAAAAGGGAGTCACATTTCTGGACAGACGAACTTTATGGACACAGAATTGACTGAACCTAAAGATATAGTTCATGTATTTGCCTTGCAATTTTGCCAAGCGTATAGTCCAAATGCAGTCTCGCCTCTGGTATCATTAAGTTGGTGCCCATCGTTTGATATAGATCCTATAATGGAGTAGATGCTCTCTCATTTTTCAAAACTTAAAGTAGATAAGACTTCTGCACATGACGCTATACCTTGTGCCATGGTGTGTGATTGTGCTTTTCTTTTGACTCACTCCCTTGTGACCTTTCACAATTTGATGTTGAAAGATTGTGAGGCTAGTAATCGGGTTGGAGGACTATTTTTTGATTTGACACAAGTCTTCGACAGTGCGAATCATGATCTCTTACTACACAAGTTGTCATCTTAAGCTTTGAGGAGATTTTGTAATCAATGGATAGCATCATATTTGAGTGGTCGTACATAGTGATTATTGTTCCAGTCTTTGGCGGGTGTTACAAGGCGTGCCCCAAGAATCTGTTTTGGGACCGTTTTTGTTCATATTATTTGTTAATGACTTGAGTAACTTTTTCCCTGATAGAGTTCTTTGTCAGTTTGCTGAAGACACCACTGTGGTAGTTTCAGGTGTCGATGATGCTGCTGTTTCTTTGGGTGGCAGTGCGTTTGCCGATACGATGTCTTCCTGGGTCAATCGTAATGGCCTAGCTTTTGATATAAATAAAACATCTTTTGTAAATTTTATGGAAAAGCTAATAGTTGGATACAGAAACATGAACAGAATAGAAATATCAGAATGCGGATTTGCAGATGATGTAGTGATAATGGCAAGAATCAAAGAACGTCTACAAAAAACCATAAATGTGTGGAACAAAGCACTATAAAGAAATGGCATGATGATAAACATAGAGAAGACGAAAGTAGTGGGTATAATGCAAGAGAAAGGACAAAGTAACATCAAAATTAATGAAAAGAGTGTAGAACAAGTTGATGAATATGAATACTTGGGAGTAATTATACAAAATGACGGAAAACAAGATAAAAACATACGAAAAAAGAGTAAAAAAGTATCAGGCTGTACCACACAATAAGCCGTATATTTATAAGGAAGAAAGAAATAACGATGAAAACTAAAATGACCATTTTCAAAACTGTGCACAGACCAACTTTGATGTATGGCAGTGAGACATGGACAGTAAGCGCGACATAGAAGGGTAAACTACAGGCGGCCGAAATGAAGTTTTTACGAGCAGTTAAAGAAATTACAAGATGGGACAGGATCAAGAACGAAGATGTGAGGGCAGAATTGGAAACAAAATCAATCTTGGAGCTCATAGAAGAAAAACAGCTGGGATGGTGGGGACACGTTCAAAGGATGGGAGAAATGATGTAACGGAACGGGTTTTCTTGTCTGGAAACTTTTGGGGATGGCCAGCCCAGTTTTAAATAAGACAAGCCGACTTCCGTCCCGCAGACAACCCCTCCTGCTTTTTTGACCGGCGAGCCACTGCTGGGAAACAAACTTTTCGGTAGCGAATGGTTTTAGTAATTTTTACCAAAGATGTTTCCCAACTGTGTTTTCCACCGTCAGTCGAAGCAGGGCCGTTAGTTAGCCTAATGATTGTCGACTTACCCTTCTTGTCGGTTTTCTCTTACCGATGATACCTTCCTCTCCAACCCCTTTCTAAGGGTTCAAACTGAACTTCCTTTAAAATGACGAAATAATAGAACGACTTATATTTTTACAATTATATATTGAATATTTTAAGACATTGAAAAAAAAAACTCACAAGCTGCACAATTAAATAAAATAACAAGTGAACAAAATGAACAAAACACAATTTTGTTTTAACGAATTCTTTTTGTGAATTAAGTTAAGCTAACAATCTACGAATTTAATAAAGTATCAAGCAAATGACAAAACAAAACACAACTATTTAGATGAATTTTTTAGGCTTTACTTAACAATGTTGATTAACTTAAATTCTAGTAATTCTTACTTTAAAATTATCTATTAAGGGAGAGAGAGAGAGAGAGAGAGAGAGCGAACGAGTTACGGTTTTCACGTATTTGCTTAGGTTAGTTTTAAGCAGAAATTTTGAACATCTTACCAGCCGATGTGGAAAAGAATAATTCTTCTCGTAATCCAAATTTTAAGGCACAAAATTACTTTACACAACACTCACAATCTTTTTAAGCCAAGAAAAGGGGGTAATTTTCATGAATTTTATCACAAAACAAAACACCTCTCGAGGAAAGCTTATGCTTCCTGTTCTCGAATTTTAAGCGTATTTCGATTGCAAAAACTAAGATGAGAAGTTCTAATTTTAAGATTTAGAATCGCCCGATACGAAGGGAACGCGTGCTTTTACTTTAGCTGTGACGAAGTCCACGGATTAATTAATTGAAAACAGCTATGTCAAGGGTTTTTATAAACTTTGATTGTGACGTCATTTCGCACCGATAACTAATTTCGCTTCTCTTTACAGGAGGGCGCAAGTATGACCGAAGGCGTTATTTTTCTGATTTTCAGACGCCCTACTTGAGAACGTTTTGTAACATACAATAGACAAAGTAGTAGATAACATACAAAGTAATACCATATTATGTTAATTACGCGAGTCTTTAAACGAAAATAGATTATTGTTTCCTGTGAGGCAGACGCTACTCAGCAAATACCACGGTACCTATCAACTACGTATTAATAAAACGAATTTAAATTCTCGCATTATACAGGATGGAATTTCGAATTCTTACAATGAGGCAAACGAAGAGGGTATGGGAAACCAGAGCGATTCCAAGAAGAGGAAGGGGACGACCTCAAGAGAATTGGGACAATGCATTGGCAAAAGCTATGCTTCATCTCTTGCTCGTCCCTCGAATTTCAAATTTTTGGGCTGCGAAGTCGATTCCATGCTCTCGTTGGATGACCATGTTTATGAAGTATGTTCTAAGTTATGTTCTTTAAACTACGCTTTACTTAAACTTAGAGACTGTGCTAGCATCGATGCGCTGTTAATGTTTTAATGCACATATTGCATCTCGTTTGAGTTACGGTCCTATATTCTAAAGCCAGTCTTTTCATCGTTGTTTTGTTATGCAAAAACCTCCATTAAAGACAATGCTTTCTATGTGAAGGATCGATTCTTGTTTTGACTCTTCCATCCTTATTTCTATACGAATATGCTTTATTTGCTAAAAAGCACAGGAAGTACTTTGCCTGTAACAGTGACTTTAATAAGAACTATGACGACCCGTGGTAAACATAATTATTCTATACCAGTTCATAAGTCTTCTCGCTATAAAAAAAAAAATCCAAGCATGTGTGTTTGAAAGTCTTTAACAAATTACCCCTCGATATACGCATACTAAATATGATTAGATACAAAAAAAGCGGCAAAGAAATATTTCATTAAGTATTGTTTTTATAAAATTTTAGAGTTTCTAAACTGAATATACGTGGGTAATGATTGCATATTACTTTAATTTTGTTGACATTTATTTTTTAATACTATATGACAAAATTTTTGTAATTATTTGGTTAATAAAGATTATTGTTATTATTATTATTATTATTGTACATTGTTTGCGTTCTTCTGTGAATGAATGTGGTGTTTTTCTTAACATTATAGTAGAATGATTGAATAGTTCTATCATTTTCATCTTGTCTCTTTTATCTTTCATCTCTTTTAATTTTATTAAGTATAATACCGTACTGCTATGATTCTATCTTAATAAGTTCACTTTCCTATTCAATAACTGATTCCTATAGTTCTTAAATTGATTAAAAGTTCCAAAATATTCCAGCAAGTATCTGCAATAACCTACTTTATACAACAGAATGGATCTTGAAACTAAACTTACAAGGAAACGGTTATAGATGTTAGTTTAACATTCTTGGTAAGTTAGTATTGGAAAACATGTCCATCTTGGCAACGGTACCGACTAATTTTAGTAACTGCGTTTGTTTGTCTCCCGTACTTTACGGCAACATATTAAATCAAGATCTAAAACGACTTTGACCCACATAGTGCTTCCTGCACATTCTGCACGTATCTCACCGCATTTTATTACTACAAGAAGACGTCGAGAAAAAAAAAAAACTTCAACAACACCCACCCGAAAACTCACGACTTTAATAGGGCGCCGAAACTTATAATTAACTTTTACACCGGGTTTTATCAGGGAACATCCACGCAATCCACGCTTACCAACATTCGAAGCTGGGCCGATTCTTTTAGCCCTTTAACTATACGAATGTAGGACGGCTTGGCGGTGCTGCCGGTTACTGATTTCGAACAATATAATCCGGACTTCCCGATGCTCTCCGACTGTGTAGATCTGTAATGGAAATCTAAATTACATTGTCCCCTCGTCGGAAGTTTGATATTGTTTGGAATTGTTATTACTGGCTGTGTGTTGGCCGTTAAAAATAATCGACTCTTTCCCGGATTTTTCACCGACCCGTTTCTCCCTAACTGCTGATGTTTACTTCTTCTGCCGGTTAAATTGGCGCGGAGGAATGATGAGAATTTTTCGACCATCAAGGAGTAATTTCACGGATTTCTCAAACGTTTTACATAACGCACTGGGGGAAAGAGATTCTACACTGAGAAAAAGAATTGTTTCAACAAACAAACAAAATATTTGTATTGTAACGTGCCGTTGCACGGAAAAATTCATTGTAGTATATTTTTTAATTTAATAATTTATTTTGGCATAAATTTTTTGTTCGTTTAATAATTTTGCCTATTTACTTTCTGCTGTGGACGGACACCTTGTTTTCGGGAGAGTTTTTTTTAAATTGCATAGATTTTGTCATGTTTACTCCGATTAGCCTTTGTCAATGTTTCGGGAGAGTTTTCACAAATTCAAATGTTTATTTTTATATAAGATTTAGTTAATGAATTGATTGTATGATTTATTTAGTTAAGTGTTCAGTTGTTTTAATTTAATTTCAATGATTTAAATATTTTGCGTTCGCTTGTTTAGTTTATGTTATTATGTTTTGAGATTTTGTCCGTTGGCGGACTGATCTGTGCAGCTTCGCTGTATGCAGCGGTCGAGATTGTAAGAGTTAATTCCGAGATAGACGAGAGCGTGAGTAGACGTAAAAATTTTATATTGTTTGCTGCCATTTTGTTTATTACTTTTGATATAGAGATTTGTTTCGCTTAATTTTAAATTTTATTTCGTCCATCAAGGAACTCGCTTAATAATCATTGTTATTATATTGTTGTGTACACATTTTAGATAGAAGATCATTTATTATTTTAGGTGCAGGAAGATATATTTCAGTTTAGTTTTTTTTTTTTAATAATAATTTTAAAGAATTAATTTTTGGTTTTCTAGTTTGCTGATTAGTTTTGATTTATTAACCAGCTCGGGTTGGGTGAATAGAAGCATTGTGCTTGCTTTTAGTTTTCAATTTTGTAAATTTTTGGTGTTCCACGAAGTTATTTTATTTTAATTTGATACCACGTGGTTTGAAATGGTAAAAATCTTCCTGATGAAATTTGCTGATATTTTCTCTTCGGTGTAGTCCAGTAATACTGTTTGTCTCTCTTACTACTACTATTATGCCTGCTCAGGCACCGGATATGGGGATGCTGAATATAGGCTACCTTACACTGGATGAAGTTTTATATGTCATCAAAAAACTTAGATCTATCTTTACTTGTGAACACGATGGCCTTCCATCTTTCTTGGTCCGTGATTATGCGTCAGTTCTTTGAGAGCCTCTTGCTGTTCTGTTTAACCTAGCTTTACGTACTGCAACGTTTCCAAACTCTTGGAAGGTATGCAGAATTAGTCCAATTCTTAAGAAGGGCGATCGCTCTGCCATGAAAAATTATAGGCCGATATGTATACTACCCAACTTTGCTAAAGTCATCGAACTTTTACTATATGACAAATTATACAGCTGCGTCAAACCATATCTTTCACTTAATCAACATGGTTTTATTCCTAATATATTTACCATTTCCAACTTGGTGGAAATTACTTAGTACATCAGCGAAAAATCTTGATAACTGTGCTCAAGTCAATGTAATTTACACTAACTTTAGCAAAGCGTTTGATACATTAAATCACAACGTCCTAGCTTACAAGCTTAACTCCCTCGGGTACTCGCCTAATGTAATTTCGTTCTTTAAGTCATATCTTCAAGATCGCTCTAGTTTTATTTATTAGAATGGATTCTGCTCTGACGCTTTTACTCCAAACGCGGGCGTGCCTCAAGGTTCAACGCTGGGTCCATTGCTCTTTAATATTTATATCAATTACTGACTTCATCTGTTAGACTGTAAAGTACTAGCATATGCTGACGATATTAAGATTTTTAGTGCCAATTAATAATTTTCACCTGCAGAAAAAATTATCTACTCTAAGTGAGTGATGCATGAGCAATGGACTACATTTAAACATCACCAAGTGTACCATACTATCTTTTTCTAAAAGAGTGCCAACCCAATCTCGTTTAATTACTCTGTACGTAGTGTTGATATTTCTAGAGTAACTCACTTTTCTGACCTCGGTGTACTTTTTGATAATTATTTGTCATTTAGCTTGCACATCACCAACCTCTTCTCTTTTGCTTCTAAATTGTTGGGATTTGTGATCCGATTTTGTCGATTTTTTAACAACGTTAAAGCTATAAAACTACTCTTTTTTACTCTAGTCCGTTCTAAACTAGAATATGGCTAAAAAATATCTGCTGGAGAAAGTGCGTGTTGGTGCATGATAGTTGATTGATAGTTAATTAATAGTGAAGTTTAAGTTTGGTTATATCTGGAGATACTTTGCTTTAGTTGTTATCCACATAGTGACTACAGAAGGGGGTTTATATTCCAAATTGTTAAAGTCTTGCTGCTTTATGATCAAATGCATTACATTAGGCATTTATTTTAGAAAATACTAAATTAATCTTTGTTTTGTTATTCAAGGCTAGATTTGATTAGGATTGGGGTGGCCTATCAACCTGTTTCACCGCGACCTTTTCAGATCTATTGTAATCCCCGTTTTTCCTAGAGGACGCTCTTTAATTTTGCCCTCTTAATTAGGCCTATCATCTTTGAGAGCGGCTTCTTTATGTAGCTACCAGCTGTGGCGTTCTCTTCCCCCATTACTAGAAACCTTGTCTTCGCCAGGCCTTCACATTGGCACAGCACATGATCTGGTGTTTCTTCCTCCTCTTGGCAGTATCTGCAGGTTGGATCATCTGCCAGGCCTATGTTGTACATATGCCTATTCAGTCTACAGTGACCAGTCAGCAGACCTACAATCATTTTGACAGTCTTCCCGTCTTTATTTAATAGATCTCTCGTGAATTCAGGCCTCTGCTCGTTTGGGAACTCTTTTGCCTGTCTTTGTCCCAGTGATTTTTCCAACCACTCTCTGGACTGATTATGTAATCTAATCTACTCAAGCCTAAGTTGTAAAGCAGTAATACTGAACTTCGGATTGTGGTTGCGAGAGAATGTAATTATGAATTTTAGTTTTTTCTATATCTTAAGGAGCTACAATGTACTAGCTATACACTTTTTCTTTTTTTTTCTGTTTTGTCCCTCCTGTATGTATTGAACAGTATCGGAATAAAGATATATTATTATTATCATTATCATTGTTATTTAAATATTATAAATAGGTGTACTCACTTTGAGCAGGAGTCCTTATGCTCCTTAAATGTTTTTGATTATTGCACAATAAATTGTGCTTGTTATTAATATTTACCCTGTCTTTATTAATATAAAAGCACTAGACATATTAAATGTTTAAAATTAGATTAGAATATACAAGTTATTGATTTAGAGGTGTACATCACGTACAGCCACCACGGCAACCTAGTTACTACTGACAAAATAATTTAATATAACTCATTGCTTGATACGAGGGATTGTATCTTTGAATATTATTTAACATAGAAGGATAGGTATCTGTAAAGAAGAGGTAGATTAAAAAATAAAAGTTTATATTTGTTATAGAGAAAAAAAAATTATAAAAATAGCCGGGCAATCATTTATTATAAAAATCACAATGGTATATGCTCACATTTCATTGTGCAGGAACAAAAATGCATCTTTCAACAATATGTGCATGAATTTCTATTTCCTCCTATCAAGTTTTCTACATCTTCTCTTAATTAACGAAGGACAATCTATCTCAATTAAATTTTGGAGATAGCATTATTAGGACATTAAATCTCTCTCTAGAGGATTCATCATAGAATAAAAGAAAATTGCTGGGTGTACGTTAAGCGTAGCGTCACCTACGTTAAGAACCCCGTCTTAATAACGTCGGCGAATTACTTTGGCTCAGTTTTCAGACGGTCGTTGTCATAACGCCCGGCGCAAGGCGACAGAAAGCGCACTCAATATTTTACCCAGTCCGAGAATCAGGTCATCGCGGCCTTAAATCAGAGCGCAAGAGAGAATCCCAGTGCATCGGATCTACGACTACAGCGACCTCGCATCACCGTTCAGTAACAATGCAGGGGATTCCCCGAGCGTCCCACGTTCCTCCCCCCACCACCACAGATCACCTACCTCGCTACTGCCGGCGCTCTGGTTGTTTGCGCTCGATCTCCTCTAGGCGATAGAAGGAGAGAAAGGAAAAAAAAATCAATTTAAATTTAAAACACATTTTATATTCATTCTTCTCGATTGCCCCGTTTCGGAGGCGTTTACATTTTTATTGTTCGCTTGTCGAATGAAACTGAATTCCATTCATTTTGGACGCTCTTTTTTTGTGTGTGCCGGTTGTCGATGTATCCGTTTCCGTTTTCCTATTCTCAGTTTGTCTTTGGAAAAGGCTCGGCGTTCTTTTATTTCGGTTTTTCTGCACTACGGTAGATGGAATTTGTTTGCGCCACGAGGCATTGGGCTGCCGGGCTGCGATATATTTGATCTTAATCTACCCTTTTTTCGATTGTAAAAGCCGTAAAAGCAATTCCAAGGAGGAAGAAATATGATTTTGGAAATGTGAAAGCACTGGAAAAACTGATTTTTATTATTGATATAACCCCACTGCATTAAATTTCGAATAATATCATTCCATTATCTAATTCCATTTGTCACGCCTTTCTTAGCAAATCGGTCCCAAAACGCAAAAAAAAAACCATAATTTCCCTCAAAAATCTGACTTACCGTAGACCTCGCTTACGGGTGGTTCCAAGAGATGGTACAAAGGCGCCACTGTGGTTTAAAAACACCTACAAGGTATACTAAGAAAAATGGGCTAAGTACAGTGTTTACTTGATAAAAAATTATTTACAATAGATAAAATTTTACTTGGAAATATTCTCGTTAATTAATACCTGCAACTAAACCCAGTTTCCTGAATGCAAGTTGTTACTGTAAATAGAGCTTTTATTAACGGCTATTACACAGCGTAGCTCACAAATTTGTGGTAAGTAACGTATTACTTATGACTACTGGTACTGTATCTAACTACAGCACATGGTTAGTAGAAGTAACAACAATGCTGATCGCTATTAAACTCATGTATTTTCTTAAATAGGTATAGGTATATCATCGTGTACTATGTGTAGTGCGGTCGTGTACTTATATTTCTGCGATTAAAATGGTATTTGATGTGGAAAAACTGTTATTTAAAATTTGAAATTTTGTGTACAAGTAATTATGACCTGGACTATCGCGTTATTTATTTGCTGACACTCAATTTTATTATATTGACGATATATTTTTGTATAATCATATTGTGGGCACTCACGAACTATTTTAAACCAGGACCTTTTTACAGTGCTCGTTTTTCTTGAAACATTTTCGTTGTTTGTGTGCGTCTGTTTATTTGTGGATTGTTTATAAACAATATATTGGCGAAAATATGGCAACAGGAGTACTAACGCGTCAACGTAAACAAATTCTGTCACAAACGCAGGAACAATACCAAACCAAAAATAATAGTTATTCCATTATTACGTTTGAGGACGACGATGATGGCAGACAAACGGATATAGAAAGAATGGCAGATTTGCGTGATAAATTGGCTAAATTGGAGTTTGAGAACATAGAATTACAGGACAAGATTGTTGATCTTACGGATAAATTGGCACTATATAAAAATAAAGCTGAAAATCAATCGATAATTATTGAAAATCTACAAATCAGTCTAAACACGTTGTCTAAGAATATAAAGTCAGACATTATAAAACACGAGGCAACTACACAGACAGATATCAAGGTTTCTATACCTTCATCTAGAATAACTGATACAGTATCGTTGGATAATATGTGCCAATTAAAAGTACCTGCAGTAGACTTGTCTAATTCACCCAACACCTCCATTTTGTATAATCCCGTTCGTCACTTACATGAAAACCAAACACATAAAATTCTTATAATTAGTGACAGTCACGGCAGGGGTTATAGTAATAAATTATATAATAAACTCCCAACTAATTTTAAGATACTAAGTTTTGTTAAACCAAATGGGAGAACATCAAATGTTGTAGAGAACTTGGAATCAAAAATAAAGGATTTTACTGCATCAGATTTTGTGTTCGTATTAGTTGGTACGAACGACATAGAAAAATGTGTAGATTCGCATTCTATAAGTAGACTGATTGGTTTGTTTCGGAAGATTATGAATATTAGTAAACATACCAATATTATTTTAAGTACGATACCTTTTAGATGCGACAAAATGTATTTCAATGGTATTATCGAACATATTAATAACAAAATATACGCCATCGCACAGACCTACAGCCATGTAGCTACGTTTACAATCAATAACCTACTACATCGCAGATGCTACACTGCCCACGGTTTTCATTTAAATAACATAGGTAAAAACATTGTGTGTGATTACCTTCAAGAGTACTTCCTTGATACAAATTACAAAAGGAATTTAATGACCTCTGACACAATACCATTTGCATTCTCCGGAAGCTTGGTTGCTGATGGCGGTGAGGGATCGAGTGGTGTACATGGAAAATGTGACAGCATAGAGCCAACACAGGATTGTGAAGTGCAAGTGAAGAACAAATTGCTTTCATTCAATAAAAAGGATGCTAATGTGACACATATTACTGATTTCGTTAACAACGTAAATGTCGAAGAACAATTGATAGCTAACTTTACAGATGACAATTTATATTTAACCCCTAGTTGTTTGCCTGTAGAAGTACTTAGCATTAGTAACACAAATTCAACTTCTGTAAAACACCCATGCATAGATTTAGACGTCACAAACTGCAAATCAAACAAAATTAATAAAAGAAATTTTTTATAAATAATTTCAAAATCCTACATGTTAATGTACAATGTATTTCAAATAAAATTGACCTGATAGGGCTACTGCTGATAGAAGAACATCCTGATGTTTTTTGTGTCTCGGAACATTGGAGTAGTCGTGCTGTTCTGGAAGCTGTGAATTGGGAGAGTTATAAACTTGTTTGTAGTTTTTCTAGAAATAAATTCGTTCATGGTGGGGTTGCTATCTTTGCACATGAGAATGTGAGGGTCAAACCACTATCTTATGTGCAAGAATTTTGTATAGAGTTTGATTTTGAGGCATGTTGTTGTGTGCTTGACATACAGAACCAAAAAATTGGGTTACTGACTGTATATCGATCACCTGCGGGTTGTTTTGATAATTTTGCAAATAGTCTGATAGCCACGTTGAAAAAACTTAGTGACTTATGTGGGGATTTGGTTGTTTGTGGTGACTTTAATGTAGACTCCTTAAAGCTTTCACTGCACTATAGCAGTTTATTAGATGTATTTAGTTGCTTTGGTTTAGAACAACTTACGAATGAGGCCACACGAATATGTACTGATGTGAATGGTAAGACAACGAGGACTGCAATAGATTATATGACTACAAGTATAGTTGTAGATAGAACAATTTGTTATGTTATTCAACCGAACATTGCTGACCACTTAGCTCACATTTTAAACATTAATACTTCATGTAATGTGGGCAATAGAGAACATCATGTATCAATGACATGCAGAAACATTAATCCACATAATTTAAATAACTTAAAAATGTTGTTACGCTCAAATGATTGGTCTTCTTTACAACAATGTAATGATGTAGATACAGCATTTGAAAACTTCTTTTCTACCCTTACCTGGTACATGGATGCATCTTGCCCCTATACAAATACAAAACAATGTAAGACAGGGAATGCAGTGTGGGTATCACCTGATGTAATTCAAAGTTCAAAGGCACTGAGGGAGCTTTTTTGGTTAAAAACAAACCTTGATAGTCGAGAATTAGATATATTGTACCGCGAAAATAAAAGAAACCATAATAAATTAATACAAAATACTAAAAAGAAATATCTCAGCAAGAAACTCCAGACTACATCAAATAAAGCCAAGGCTGTTTGGAATATTGTGAACACCGCTCGAAATAAAGTAAGTGCACAAACTAATAATTTCGAACTACTTATTAATGACGTTCTGACATCTGACAAGTCTGAGATATCACATGCATTTGCAAATTATTTTTCATCCGCAGCGTTGGAGCTTGTAAAAGATGTTCACGGCGATTTTAAGCAAATTAAGACTTACCCCATTCTCTGCGATAGTACTTTTTGCTTCTTTCCTGTATGTACTCAAGATATCATTCGTGCAGTATCCTCATTAAAAAACCAAAAATCTAGTGGCGTAGATGGAATTAGTAATTTTTTACTGAAATATATTATTTCTGATATAGGTGAAAGTTTGACGTATATTATAAATAAATCTTTTGAAACTGGTAGGTTTCCATCTAGGTTAAAAATTGCGTCAGTTATACCTCTTCATAAAAAAGGTGATCCCACTAAAATGGAGAATTTTAGACCAATTTCACTACTTAGCTCCTTCTCCAAAGTAATAGAGAGAATTGCACATGATCAAATTACAAATTTTTTAGAACTACATGATATTCTTCATAACAGCCAACATGGTTTTACTAAGCGAAAGTCCACCGAGACCGCCTTGTTTGATAGTATGGAGCACATCTATAGAGAATTGGATGCAAACAATTATGTGGCCGGTGTATTTTTCGATGTATCACGTGCCTTTGACTCTGTTGATATTGATTTATTAAAGAACAAATTGTATGCAATCGGCTTCCGCGGCATTTCGTTGAGTTGGGTAATATCGTTTCTGACGGATCGGCGTATGGTTGTTACTATGGGTGGGTCAATGTCTAACGAATATAATGTACCTCTCGGTGTAGCACAGGGATCGGTTTGGGTCCCCTTTTGTTTTTACTAAACTATCAATGACTTGCCGTGTCATTTCGGAGCGGTTATCCGGTAATTTTTGCAGACGACACATCTGTGATTATATCGGGTCAAAGCGGGGTAGAACTTGAACAACGCATGACGGATACTATGGAGGACATGAGGCAGTGGTGTGTGACAAATAGACTTGTTTTAAATAACGATAAAACCTCCTTTGTTTACTTCTATAAGAGGAAGCCTCTGCCGAATCTTGGAAACCAGTTTATTATGCGTGATGACGTGAGGCTGCTTGGTGTTCAGGTTGATGGTAGATTATCCTGGGACCAGCACTTAGAGCATGTATGCAACAAGTTGAGTAGCGCATATTACGTCATTAATCAATTAAAGCATATTTTACCAAAGCAAAATCAGATTGATGTTTACTATGCATTAGCATACTCCATAATGTCATACAGTGTCACTGTGTGGGGTGTTGCTGCAGGTTGGAGGAGAGTTTTTGTTGCGCAGAAGCGCCTTATTCGTTTGTTGTTCGATATACAGTTCGGAGGTACTTGTAAAGATACTTTATTCGCCACAAAATTCTTACTTTCCCTGCATCTTTGTGTACAAGTGTTTAACTTTTGTTAGGGCAAAACATACATAAATTCAACGAGTTTAAAACACCGCACCAATATAACACAAGAAATGTACACGACATCATTTATCCGAGACACAATTTATCGCTGCATGAAAAGTCCCCCTTCTACATATGCGCAAAGTTATATAATAAGTTACCCGATACATATAAAACCTGCTCATCAGTTCATATGTTTAAGGAAAAAGTTAGGGACTACTTGTCATTGAATGCCTTTTACAGTGTTAACGAATATCTTAATATGTAGATTTTTATGATAATTAACTATGTTTTCATGTATTCTGTCTTGTCTGTTTTTTTTTTTTTTTTATCAATGTATTGACACGTACAAATATTGTACTAAATTAGATGTAAAATTGACGCATCAATCCAATTAATGTTGGCTCTATGAATAAAGTTCTTATTATTATTATTATTATTAACAACTTGCCACAACTATGATTATTTGAGTTTTGCTGCCAACCCGTGATTGTTTTACTGTTCCTGATTGGCTAATGCAGCGGAGTAATAAAATAGTCCCCGAGACAGCTAGCGTCAAGTAAGAGCTGCGGACGTGGGAAAAGGTCGTCGAAAAAGGATGGCCAAGGAGTACGGCCATTGTAGGCCAATAGGAACGCAAATATATTAAAACTACCGGGTGGGTTAACTCAAGGCTCCATCCGTATAAAGAATCCCAGCAAAAGAAGAAGTACCGAGCCTATAAGCAATCGGATGTTTCAACTTTGCAGTTTTAAACCACGTGGTGGTTATATTTGAATTCCCCATCATTGTGATGATATCTGCGCCCGCTGGTGAAGTTAAAGTGTGAATGCCGTCGCTAGGTGAGTGGCAGTCCAAGTGCCACCTGCAGTTAGGGATACTCCGACGAAGCAGCCGTTTTCGAGGCGATCACCGGACATAACCGCCACGTACACCCACAAAGGATCAACTCGCCGAGACAACGCCCAGTGCAAAGAACCAACAGAAACCGCAAATTTACCGCCTAGGTATATTATTTCTTTGTTTGTTATTAGTTGTAACTTCAAAGCCATATTTCTCTTTGTCCTTGGTTTAGATTTCAACAATTTCAATAACTAAATAACGTTTCAAGGGGGCCCCATTTACCTTATCTTTTATTATTACTTTGTTCGTTTTTTCATTATTAAGGAATATATTATTATAGAAAAAAATGACAATTTATACTACTTAGATCTTACCTAGATTCGAGAGAATAATAAAATCTTGACAAAATTATATCATAAATCAACATTTTCTGGTCGTTATTTAAATTTTTATTCTGCCCAACCTTTCGTTTACAAAAAAAATGTTATGTCTGCCTTAATCTATAGAGCCATTGTATTCACCAATCCAAAATATAGAAAAGAGGTACTAAACACAGTAAAAATTTATATACAAAAAAATAACTATCCTTTACCGTTAATTCAAAAATCCATCAAAAATAAAATACAGCAACACTATAACACCAAACAAGTGATTAAAATAACAAACATAAATCCAAATACCTTTAAATATGTTAACATCCCATATGTTCCACAATTATCCGAAAAACTTAACAAAATACTTAACCCACATAATATAAAACTTGCACATAAAAACCACAATAATTTGAAATTTGGTTTTTCAAAATTAAAAGACAGTATTCCATTACAACACCAAAGTCATGTAGTATACAAAATCCTTTGCAACAATTGCAATGGTGTGTACATAGGACAAACGTCACAACAACTTCACAATGGAATAAAAGGTCACAAATATCAGAATAATATTACTGTATTAAAAAAAAACACATATTAAACACAGGTCATACTTTTAATTTTAATAATACAACAATTTTAAATAAAGAAAACAATTATAAAGGGCGATGCATATTACAAATGATTCAAATAAATAAATATAAAAACTCAATAAATGATAAAACAGAAATAGAAAGTTTATCTAAAATTTATGCACCCATCATTTAAATATCACTTTTCGCCGTTAGTATAAATGTAAATTAACAAATAAACAATTTTTTTTTAAAAAACAGTGAAAAAGCCCATCGCTGAGCTGGCCTTGTGTATTGATTTTGGATGTATCCTTCGGCACATTTGTATTTAGTATGAAACACATACATGTTATTAAAGTCCCTTGACAAATAACATTTAATGTTATTTCTTTTTTATAAAATATAAATGTTTAATTTTAATGTCAAATTTTAAAATGCTTTGTATGGTGCTTGTTTAAATGTATGCAAGTATAAACTTATCAAAAAAAATTAAACTGTAATATAAATATATAATTTAAATTGTAGATTAAATATGTACATTATTGATTTCTGAAGGAGACAATAAAAAATTGTCGAAACGTAAAAAATGATTTAATTTGTTAAAATTTTTCATTAAATCGTGTCAAAAAAAGTCGCTATCTCAAGAAAGAAAAAACATAAATTATTACGATATCGTTCCCTATTTATGGTATTATTAATAGTTAGTTGCATCACTAGGCCAGAAACTTCAGTTGTAGTTGTATTGTTCGAGTATGAGTACGGTTTGTGGGCCGAGGCGGTATCCGAGGCCTACAAGTACGAAGCTCTGGAGATTCTCCCAATAATTTTCTCTGCTCCATTTTGCTTTTCAGTTTCGTCAATATTGTACTGATACTTATTCCGCAAAAGGGTTAAGCCCCTAAAAAGGTATTCCGGCCCCTTTTTTTGCGAGATTATCCGTTATCTCGTTTCCTTCCACTCCTGTGTGACTCGGAACTCACAAGAGGGTTACTCTATTCCTTTTGCCTTGCTCGTTTAATTTCCCTAGGCATTCCCAGATCATCTTGGAACTGATTCCATGTGAGCTCAGCGCCTCTCCTGCTTTCGATAATTTCTATGAATATTGAACTGGATGCATCTTTCAATAGCGTGCATTTCCACCTGGAAGATACTTTTGTGTTTTCTCAAACTTTCAAAATACTTGGTTCTAGGCCCATATATCCCTATTCCAATTTCCTTTGCCGTTTCGGCACCATCAGTGTACCATTTGATGGCATTTCTATCCAATTTCCAGATGGTGATATGATCCCACTGGCTCTTGTTACCAAACTTTGTGGTAACAAGAGCCAGTTCCTTCACAAGGCTGAATTTTTCTGACATGTCATCCCGGGGCATGTCCCAGGTTTGATCGCAGTCAGAAGATTGAAGCCTATCCCCAGTCGTTCCTTCATTGACCATTCTGAGTGTGGTTTTGTTTGCCACTCCCTCTGCTACAATATGAAGATGGATAAGAGCTAACACTACCTCGATAGCTGTTGTTGGGCAAGTTCTCATGACCCCAGTTATGCATACGCATAATTCTTGCATTTTCGAGAGGTTCTCGCGGTGGCCAGATTAGTTCTTTCGCTGCAAGTTAGTGTTGCATAAGTGATGATTGGTCTCACTATCGCTGTATACATCCAAAGCTGTATTTTTGGGTTGCATCCCCAATTTTTGCCTGCAAGGTTTCTGCACGCCGCACAGTGGTGCCAAATCCCGAAAAGTTGGCCAAAAGTCAAAAAAAAAGTTCCTATGTAGAAACTTTTAACTATCGGAATAGCTGTAGAACTACATGTAGTATGTATTTACCAACATTAGAGCAAGCCATGCATTCACACCTGTTTGTAAAATTTACTTCCTTTGTAACGGTCGAGCGCATCACTGCTGAAATCATGAAGCACAAGTGTAAGTACGTTTTTCTAAACACGCTAAAAAGTTTATAGGTTAACATTTTTCAATTCAATAAAATGGATTCTTTTCTTGAAGATGAATACAACAATAATCTGTTGATCAAAATTAATGTTCACAACATGCTAATAAATCAGTTGTCTTCTTATCTTAATCTTATTGACGTAATTTACAAGATTGACTTTAGAAAAGTCGTCAGAAAAAAAGTAAAAAGTAAAAAGTCTTGATGGATCTTGCCTCAAAACAAATTGTAGGCTGTTAATTGAATGTTTCTCTAAAACATATCAAGTAGTTGGCTGCCCATATGTGCCTCTAAGGCTTTTATGCTAGATTTTGTGTAATGATACCAGAAAAATCAAGTGAAATATGTTGTTTGAAGGGAAAATGTAAAAATGTCTACCGCTGCAACGAATGATACATCAAAAACAGTATACAGGAATAGGCGGCCATATTTTGTGGTCATACCTTGTTGCGGTCCTTGCGCTACACGACATACGTATGTGGTAAATTCATGAGACAGTTTTGGAAAAAAAATGGGCACATAACATATGTGTACTTATGAATATAGAAATAATGGGTAATATTTGTGGTAGATTATCTTCCATTTCTGACTATTTCGTGAATATAAATGCAATTTTATATTAAGTAAGTCCGACATTTTGAACCCGCCATTTTGTTTTTCCAAAAATTGCCAACATATTGGTAATCAGCGACTTGAAAAACCCTCATATACCGAGTTTCATGAATATACATGCAGTTTTGTACTAAGTAGTCCACCATTTTGGATCCGCCATTTTTTTTTCAAAAATAGCCTTCATATTGGTAATAACCGACTTGCAAAACCCTCACATGCCGAGTTTCGTGAATATAAATGCAGTTTTATATTAATAAGTCCGACATTTTGAATCCGCCATTTTGTTTTATTCAAAATTGCCATTATATTGGTAATCACCGACTTAAAAAACCCTCATATACCGAGTTTCATGAATATACATGCAGTTTTGCACTAAGTAGTCCGCAATTTTGGATCCGCTATTTTGTTTTTTTTTCAAAAATGCCCTTCATATTAGTAAGAAGCGACTTGCAAAACCCTCATATACCGAGTTTCACTAGAATAAAAATAGCTTCATATTTTGGCCAGCTTTTCGGGATTTGGGACCACCGTGCGCCGTTAGGGCTTTTCTAGCCTTGTTGGTTACTTTACAGTACACATAACAGACGTATTTTATTTGTCACTACCCACTTGATATTTTGAGCAAATATGATCATGGCTTGCTAGAAGGTAAAGTTAATGACCATTTTGTACATCTCTGAATGAGTGAACACGTAATCTCCTACACAATCCGCCACAGTTCCGGATACATTTTATCCATACTTCGTTGGCTGCGATTGTTCTGTCGCGTGTCGCAGATCGGATGTCCCGCGTACCACCCTAGCGAGTGAGATAGATGATTTATAACATCCGGAATAGCGTCGGCTCTTCTGTCAAATGCCTGCGCAAATACGAACATCTGAGCGACGTATTTACGGCACCCGTAGAACTCCCCCAGCTTCCGTGTTGGTACGGGACGGTCGGTGACTGGTAGAACCGACGCGACGGAAGAGTTAGCGAGACGGCGATATTGCGATGGGAAGTGCCGGAAGCCGCAGGATCGCTCCTAACGTATCGTTAAGGAATCTATCACGTATGGTAGCGTCGTCCTTGTTGTTAGTGTTGTGTCGACGGGCGTCGATGTTTGACGGTCGCCTTATTGATTTATAAGGTTGGATGTTTGTCGACGAGCTAGAGATCCGTCTGTTTTATTTACTCTGCTCGCCGGCCCTCCTGTTTGCTCTGTAATTTTGTTGACGAGACATCGTCAATGAGAGAGGATGTTGGATTAACTTCTCTGAAACGAGGGGAAAAAGGAAAAAAATTAAAACAATGACTGAAAGAAATTTAACTTTGTATTGTACGTATGTACTTTTCTAGCGACTTAAATGCATTTCACATTGAATAGAGTCGCTGTAGATACGTAATGTAGAAACATAAAAGCTAAGAGATAAAAGTTATAAATGTCCGTCTGGAAAGTTCTACGTATCACTTTTTGCTTAATATTAGACGAGTAACAGATAATTTTTATGCACTTAATAAACAATATTGGTGACAAAATCTATCAACTTGTTTCCTTTTAGACTAATGTGGAAAATTACTTGTTAATTCAATTTTAAAGGAAAAAAAACTTGGTATAAAACCCAAAATGCAACCATATATAAATTAATCACAAGCAAGATTTGTCGAAAGTATGGATTTTGCATAACGGTTTTATATTGTAATGTATGTAACTTTTAAAATTAAATAATTTGCAAAAAATATATGCTTAGTACAATAAATTCTAATTAGTACTACTTTTTGTTTTATACTACAATCGAAAAACTGGCTGAAGAATGACGTACAGTCATGTTTTTGCACATTTCTTAATTGAAAATCTCAATACCCTAATGTTGTACTTCGCTTTCTGTGTTTGCAAACCTATATGTGGCAAGATTTTAGCATGTTGCTCAAGTTTGTATTGTAAGCATGCTGCACACTTTATTTATGAACAGCTAAATAATTACAAATCATCCCAACCCGGTGCTCCACCTAAAAGGTACTATACGAGGCTACCTATTCTAAGCATTATATGGATTCCATAACAATTGAAATGTTCTTACACTAACTACTTAACTTCCCTATGAAATTGCAATAAGAAAGAAGTAAGTAGTCGAGTGGCTTGCACGCTTGGCTATCAGTGCGGAGTCCGGGGTTCAAATCTCGCTCTGGTCAATTACGATAATCGGTTTTCTCCGGAGTCCTAATGTTGATTAGGAGGGAGATTTGGCTCTACGGGGGCCTGACAAGCTAAAACATATAGCTTAGGCGTTACCACCGCTTATAAAAAAAAAAACAAAAAAAAATACTTAGCAATAACTTAATACTAATTATCCTAACCAATTGTAATTAAATTAAAGATCTATATTTCAAATATATATTTATATACCCTAATCATGCTAAAATTATAATTTAAGCCTAATTCCGACCACTAAAGAGCATAAAATATTCATTCATAAATACGTACTATCCTACTAACCATCTTAATATCATGCCGTAACCTATCTAGTTCTTTAGCAGCATTACTAAAAAATTCCCACCATTCGACAGACTCGTTACCTCTAATATCTGTTTCGCTTCGCGGCCAAGTTAACCCCTTAGCTAATGCCCAAACTTCCGTACACGACCGTCACCCATCTGTGAGTGGACATTCAAATAAGACATGCCCCGCTATATCTACCCCACCACATTCACAATGCGAATCATTAACCCTCTCAATTCTACACAAATATGATTTAAAATTACCGTGACGTGTTATTAATTCTACCGCCTGATACGACACATTAACCCTCATTTCCCTGACACGTACAACGCTACCAATAAATTTCGTAGTCCACCTCTCATTTAAAGCAATATCCCACCTACCCTACTAATCAATATCAGGTTTATTCCTAAACGCTCTTTAACTAGGCTAGCCGAAATTAAGCTAGACTGAATTATTGCGCTATGCTCCATATACACGGCCTCTATCGCTAATTGATGGCATGTCATTACCGATTGTACCTACGTGAGCTATAGCCCAAAAAAGTGGTGTTTGAATGGTCTAGTAAGAATTAGAGTATTGGGCGGAAACTTATAATAGGTTATCAAACGAATATAAGCAACAAAAGCAATTTAAAAAAACATATCAGAGAGATGTTGGTAAAAAAATGTTATTGCAGTATCGATGATGTTTTAATGAATGGTTGACAGTAAAACCCAAAGTTCTAGTATAGTTTTAAAAACAACGTAAATTATAATTCTTGTTGTTGTTTTGTTTCGTTTATATTACTTATTATTCTTAAATGTAACTTTAGTTCCTTTTTTGTAATCTTTATTTGTTTTGGTTTCTTTTCAATTGTTTTAGATTATTATTTTTGTATTATTATCATTTGTGCGGGTGGGTATTTGTGTTATTTGGTTCATTGTACTATTTATTTTCTTCTTTTTGTCATTTGTGACTGATTCTATTATCGCTATTACACTATTGAATCATATCAATGTTTAATTATTTATTCAAGGCATTTCCGTGTAATTAAACCTGCCAACCCATTTATTCCACTTCCTATGAAATTTAAGTTCCAATCAAACAAAAACATTGGAAATAGCAAATATAACCGAAAAATACCCGAAATAACGCACGTGGTCGGCCGAAATAGATGAATGCGCGTTTGTGACCCTAATAATCTTTTAATTTTTTCTTGTTTATTTAATTTTACACGCATTCATTCATATCATTCTAGTGTATAACATTGCTCGTTCTACAGCGCCCTTGTAACTAGTACCCGTCGCGTTATCGTTTAAACCCCATGTGACCCTAGCCGATGCTCTAATTTTATTACTCATTACACACACATACCCTTCGTGAAATATACTGAATATAGGCTTTAAAATTTAATTTATTATCTAAAATAAACCCGACCATTTGACAATTTTTTTTTGCAATAAATTCTACCTTCCCCTAATTTAAATGTAGGACACAAAAAAACAAGCGACATATTTCTGGCAAGTCAAAAATGAAACCAGGCAGTTACTTGGATCGATCAGCTAAAAGGTCTTTATAGATTAGTAAAGGGGTACCTACTGGTATACTGATGGAAAGGCTGGTACAATTTGACGAGCAAATGAAATGGCGGACCAAATATAAAAAGGCAAAAAGCTGCAGTGTTCTCGGGTACTACATGTTAAATAGTTCTCAGCAGAAAGAAAAAAAACATATGATATCTGGTTGTAGTTCCAATTTTGTTCATTCTTTTGCAGGACTAATATCTCATTGGTGCTTTGAGGGTGAAAGCCGTGAGGGGATCTGCAAAGCATAGATGTAACATATTACGCCGGCAATAATTTCATATTTTAGAATACCGAGGAAATACCCACAAAGTACATAGTGTTTCAAAATGAATGACATCCCAGTAGGTACTTGCATAATAAGCCGCTTACTTTTTATGATAATAATTAATCATTTTCTATGCTATTGACCTTTGTCATTTTGTGAGCAAGCAATATAATTTTCTGATTAGTTTTTTAACTTAATTACTGCCAATTTATTATACCAGTAATACATATGTCAAGAGAAGTGTTCCCTGGCGTACTATAGATGGCATCACAACTTCCTGTTATGAATGTAATTACCTCTACAAAAGCACAACAAGTAGAAAATGCTGGTGGTGTCATCTATAGTGCGCCCAGTGGAAAATTTTCTTGACCATATGTACCTGGTATAATATTTGTACTACTCTATGTACACATTGCAAGAAAATATTTTTATTGTTGAGGTGGACAATTTCTTAATGGCGAATGCAATATTCCTACGGTGAATGTAAGCGAGTGTTTCGCTTGGAGTTTCCTAATAGAGTTGTGGATAATACTGCTTATAATAACATATTTGCCTAATAGTGGAGAAGTTTCACGCTACAGGATCTGTTTTAAAAGGCAAAAGTTCTGATAGGCCACGTACATAACAAAATATTCTTAACCACGTAGAAAGAAGAAGACCCACATTCAGTTCGTCGTTTATCACTTCAAATGAATGTATCTTCTAGTTCCGCTCATAGAATTTTGAAGCGTCGTTTGCATATGTACCCATACAAAGTATCAGTGGTTCATCAGATCTTGCCTAGAGATCACGCTAGTAGATTTTAAGAAAAATTAAATAATAACGAAATTCTTGATTCAAGTTTTGTTACTGATGAAGCATGGTTTCACGTTACGTACCCAGGTTTTTTTTTCTAAATTTGGTGTAGATCCAATTATACAAAATCTAATTTCGATGAAGTTTAGTTTCTTACAATTTAAAAACTTCATTTTGACAGTCATAAGCCTGGTTAATGATCGGACACTTTTAAGGATTTTCAATGCCAAAATAGTCACTTTTGTAAGGACAATCCTCAGACAAATTATTCTGTCAGAGCATTTTGGACACCGATAAAGATTGCTCAGTTTTTGAGAGATCTAACCCCTATCCTTTACTCTACCGGATTCCTTCGTTACCTCCAATTTACATCTTCTCTGAACGGCCACACCGCGACGTTCTTTCATCGTTTTCTTCTTGAAAACGCTGCCGCCGTCGCAAAATTGATTTCGCTTACTTTTTTGCGAATTACCTGGTTCGGGCTGTTCCGGTGCTCTTTTTTTTGCCGCGATTTCGAGTTGTATGGACAAATCCAGTTTGAACGGTCACGGTTAATCACGGTCGTGATTAGGGACGGCGCAAACTGAGTTAAGAGACACGAGATATGAGAGTCGACGAATGCGGATAAGACTCCGAGGAAAAGGGAGAAAGGAACTTAGGAGCCGCAGGTCGGAACGAACGAAAGGCCGTTCGAGAGTACGACTGGAGAGGAGACCAGAACCGTCGGCGCCTACGTTTCCCACGAACCCCGAGGTTAATTAAAAGTTCCCGAGTATCAACCGCGCTTATATTATTGTGTATATTTACTTAACGCGGTTCAAATTTAATATCGGGCGGAGGGGGAAAAGGGGAAGAGGAGGGTGTAGTGTTCGTCCTGTGGACGAAAGAACGGTGGTAGGACAAATCCCCTGGATCTACGGCGACGGCGCGATAAGTGATCGGTTTCACTTTGCGCATAACCGGTTAATGCTCCGGGATGAGAAGTTTCCGTTGCGTGTTGGAAAGTGTTAAGTTCGGTTATTCGAATATCCAACTCTTACACTTCGCAGTATAATCATGGATTGGAAGCCTCAGCAGCCGCGTGCTGGAGTACTGATCATTTTCGTAGATGGCTGATGGGCGGATGGGTTGAGTGCAGTTTGTATTTGGCGAGAAGATAAAGCTAGCGGGAATTGAATTAGAGAGAGACAATTTTGTGAGATTTCGGGAAATTTAGATTTGGCTAACCGCAAGGGGACTTATTAAGTTACTACAATACTCGAGATTTGTGTGCACAATAAAAAATTTAGATGCATTTTGTCTGTCGTAAAAAATCTGTTAGTAATGGGCGTAGCATTTCTAAAGAAAAAAAAAGCTAATATGCAGTATCAACTAGATTAGATCATATGTAGGTTCAGGCTGGCCCATGGACCTCGTCGAGTCTTTATCTGGGTGTCTCCCCTTTTTTCTAAAAGAGGATCTCTTTTTTTGGCTAGTCATCCTTGAGAGCGAACTTTATTTGTTCTAAACTGCTAGCTGAGTTAAGGATGGGGGACCAAAAAAACTTTCGGTAAATTTACCGGTAAATTACAAAAAGATTTACCGGATAAATTCGGTAAATAAAGAATCCCATACTCATAAATTCTTATGTACGAAATATTGTGATTATAGATATTTAAAGGTCTATAGAGGAAATTGAAAATAATAAAAAAAAACCAGATAAGTGCTAAGTAACACATACCCAATTATTAATTTTATGGAGATGTTTTTGTTAATTCTAATTTCAACTTTATTGAATGTTGAGAGCCGCTGTATACCCTAGAGATGCGAGAAGTAAGAAATAGAATCGCAAAAGTTTTTTGATTAGAAACGTAATAACCTCCATTTCACCGAGTTAGTCAGAAAGAATGAAGGATCACAAATTCTCAAAAAAATAGCAAAAAAATGAAAAAAGTAGTGTAGAAACTTAAAAGCAAAGATAAGTCTCAAAACGAGATGGATAACGAAAAGCAACGCAAAGAAAAGCAGATTACTGTTATTTGGGTTGCTAGTGATGGTAGGAGCAATCCCACTTTTCCAACCTGCCCTTTGTCACAGTACAATTTTAATTGCTGCTCATTTTAATGGTTTTTTTTGTATGGATTTTATTTATCTCTTTTAAAAAAAGTTGAGTTAGCAATATGGATTTGGTGCTATGAGATTTGAGAAGATTTTTAAAAGTTTAAAATCGTTTTTCTTTAAAGAGTAAGTAAAATGTCATTTTTTAATATTTAAAATAATAATAAGGGGAGGGTGGGTAAAGATTGGGGCCACCGAGGCATGATGGGAACAATCTCTTATCTACAAAAACGGCAGTAAGCATCGATCAGAACTTTACTAGTCGTAATGAATAAAGTCCATTGCTGTTTGTGCGTGACTTTGCAATTTCCAGAATTTCGTTATTATTGTTGCAATGGTGGTTCAACGGCCATATCGAAGCCATAAGCAAGATTATTTACAATTACACTTTTTTGATGCTTATCTAAATTGACATGTACTGCATGTATCTTTCTAGTAGTGCGTCTATTTGTTTTATTTTAAATATTAAGATATTTATCCTATAACATAACCAGAAAGGTCCCAAAAGAGGCAAGACTGGGGCTATTGGTATGTGGGCAACAATGGGGACATACTTATCTTACTCTTCATCTGGTCGTTATTGCCGGATATGCATTGATGGCTTTCTCGCAGACATGAATGCCTATTTCTCATGTTAGGAATAAAAAGTACAGGCTTCAATAAAGCGTAATCAGGGAAAAGACAACATTCCTTACAAGCACTACGTATTAAATCTGCTACAAGAAATAGAAGTCTGGAGAAGTCCCTAAGGCAACTAGAAGTGCTGAAGGGAAGAGTTAAAGGAAAAAAAATGACAAAGGAAGAAAACAAAAAGAGATCAAGAACCGAATCTCTGTAAGGAGCAAAGAGATAGATTTTTAAGAACGTCAAGGAAATAACAAGTTCTTCTGTTGAGGAAGATGAGCGGTCAATGTTAGTATTGTAAGAGGAATATTTGATACAAGCCAAGAGTTGGCTGTGCGAATGCAACGTGGTGATTCGTCTTCTATTGTCTAATTGTAAGATTAAGTTTTAATATCTTATCGTTATTGTATTTTTTTTTTTATTTTAAAGTAGTTCCGCTTTAAAGAGTTTAAGCTTGTTCCTGCCATGTTTTTAAAATATTTTAAGCATGCTATTTTTTTTTACCTATTACCTAGATTTATGGTAGATCCATTCTTAACTGCACCTGGAAACCCCATGGTGGGGCAAGATGGGTATTTACACTTCTTTTTCAAAATTTCTCACAACAATCAAGAGTACCCAATTCGATACAAATCTGTAAATTCATCCAT